>JBBPFJ010000282.1:159200-188565 GCA_037975025.1 Excoecaria agallocha
ACCCCTTTGAGTTTTTGTCGAAATACTAAGGTAAAAAGACAAAGGGTACTCACTTTGAGTATTGGATGAAAAACTAAGGTAAAATGCAAATAAATACCCCTTTTAGTTTTGTTTGAAAATTTGAGGCAAAATGCAAAGGGGTACCCCTTTGAGTTTTTGTCAAAAAACTGAGAAAAAATTCAAAGGAATACCCCTTTGAAATTTTGTAGAAAAACTGAGACAAAAAGCCAAACCCCCTTTAAATTTTTATTGAAAAATTAAGACAAAATGCAAAGAGTGTAATGACTATACTAGATAATCCTAATTACTGTTACTAATTACATTCGTTAATTCTATCAATGCTATGACTTATCTGTTGATGATGCATATATAAACATACATACATACATTTTATGCACATCATGCATGATCATGTACTTATATTTTCACTTGCTGCAGAGTATTCTTAACATAACTTTATAATTACATGCCTTTATACATATACAAATGCCTTAGATGTAACCAAAAGAGATACAAAAATCAATCTCAACATTTATGCTACTTCAAATCTTGTGTTGACTTGTGAGATTGTTGGCTTTGTCCCTGAACACACAATCTACGTTGCAAACCTACACGGATAAACACCCGTGCTAAGCTATAAAGCTTAGTGGGGAAACAACTAATAATATGCAGATAACTACTTACAGTAGCTATTTCCAATCATTCAATAATGATAGAAATACAAAGCCTTACAAGATTAATCAAGATATAACAGTATCATATAATCAGAATAATAACATACTTTATAATGTATTTGCACAAATGGCCTGCTTACGATTCCCTGTGGGTGTGGATAACGGGTGCAATGGATACCCGAAGGTATCAAAACAAATGGATACCCGTAGGTATCTAAACAGAAGGATACACGTAGGTATCCGAACAGAAGTCTCATGTAGAGACAAACAGAAGACTCATAAGAGTCAAACAGAAGCAGCTACGATAACCCTATAGGCATGCCTATCTATCCACAACCAAGTCTCTATGTGCAGGCATAACATATCACATATTGTAATTTATTGAAATACATTTCTGTATGTTTCTATTTGAGAAATAGAAACTTACCTTGTTATTCCTTAAGCAAACTTGCATCGCTATATACATATAGAGAACACATTTGCCATATATCTATAATTTAGGATGATTTATAAGCTTAGAAGGGTTTAGGCAAAGTTTAAATCCCAATTGAAGTCGAAGAAAACAAACAAACATAAAGGCATATTGTCGCGCTCGCGACGAATGTCGCGGCCGCGGCGACAATCGCGCTCGCGACAGAGAACAATGGCCTGGCACCACTCTTTAATGTCGCGCTCGTGACATAAGGCAATGGCCTAAATAAGCATTTCCTGATGTCGCGCTCGCGACACAAGGCTTCCGTTTGATGTCGCGCTCGCGACATATGTCGTGCTCGCGACATAAAACGACGGGGCAACCGCCTTATAGTGATTGTTGTTCAAAAATCCTGTAAATTAATGTAAAAACTCAGATTGCATCTCAATTTCGGCATACCAGATGGATTTTTCAGAAAATACTATCTTCTACAAAGTTTTAGGTTTACAATTCTAGTTTTCAAAACACTAAAAAATCTCCTCAATAGGACCTGTAAATCTCCAGTTATTCAATAAAAACCACAGACTGTTCACAAAGGCAGAAATCACAACCACAATCAGATTTCAATACCGATTTTCACTATCATGCAGTGAAATTCAGATTTCAGTTTTCTTCTAACAAAATCAAGACATGCAAGTCTAATTTCTATAGCAACTGGAATTTCATCATTTGAGCAACTATATCTCAAGATATGAGCAAAAGTGTACGGACTAGTCAAATGATCTTTAAAAACAGATTTTCATGCTTCCAACCAAAACTCACATACTTCCAACTTTAAACCCTTTCTAAGCTTTAAATCATCCATAACACACATGAGAGAGGCACTCAAAATCTCTCTCATGACAAATTAATATATATATAAATACACATACAAAATTCTAAGTTCCCATACCTTGTTATAACTCTTCCTTTCTCTTCAACCTTGAAGAGTCTCCTTCCCCTTTCTTTTACTTGTTTCTCCTTCTAAAACACATAAAACACTTCTATGAAAATCTAACATGCTATACAAAGAATCACTTACATTAAAGGAGAAGCAAGTTACCTTAACCCCCAAAAACCAAGTAAACCTTTACTTCTTTCTCAAAAATTCCAAGAAATCTAGAGAGAGAGAGGATGAGAGAGAGTTTAGGGTTTAGGAGATAGAGAAGATGAAGATGGAGAGTGAAGACCATGAGTTGGCCGGCCCTCCTTCATCACAAATATCTACCTCACTTTAATTTCCAATTGGTCCAAATGTCAAGTTTAAGTCAAAGTTGTCTCAACTTTCCTTTATTTCTAATAATGCCCCAAAACTTACTCTTTTGCTTTTCAATTAAGTCCTTCAATACATACATACACACAATTAAACATGGACACTAATAATTAATTAGTGTTAATTCTTCTAGGGTACACTGAGGGGCATTACAACTCTCTCCCCCTAAAAGAATTTCGTCCTCGAAATTATACCTGTACTGAAGAGCTGAGGGTATTGAGCCCGTATAGCTGCTTCAGGTTCCCAAGTCGCTTCTTGTATTCCATGATGTTGCCATAACACTTTGACTAGAGGGATTTCTTTGTTCCTTAACTGTTTAACTTCCCTGGCTAAAATCTGTTTAGGCTCTTCATCATACGTATAATCAGTTCTGACACTGATATCTTGCACTGGTATGATATGTGACTCATCAGATCGATATCGCCGGAGCATCGAAACATGAAAAACATTATGCAACTTTGATAGATCATTAGGAAGATCTAATCGATATGCTACCGGTCCAATCCTTTCTAGGATTCTGTAAGGACCAATAAACCGAGGACTGAGTTTTCCTTTCTTTCCGAACCGTAGTACTTTTCTCCATGGGGACACTTTTAGAAACACTTTATCATCAACCTGATACTCAATGTCTTTTCTTTTCAGATCTGCATATGATTTCTGTCTATCACTGGCTTCTTTCAATCGTTGCTTGACAAGTTGGATCTTTTCTTCAGTATCTTTAACAATGTCAGGACCCGTCAACTTATTTTCAGCTAATTCCATCCAACAGGAAGGAGTTCTGCATTTTCTACCATAGAGAGCTTCATATGGTGGCATACCAATGCTAGTTTGATAGCCATTGTTATATGCAAACTCCATCAAAGTCACATATTTGTCCCAACTTCCTGGAAAATCTAAAACACAGCCTCTTAACATATCCTCTAACACCTGAATGATTCTCTCTGACTGCCCATCAGTCTGAGGATGAAAAGCAGTACTAAGAAGAAGCTTTGTACCTAAAGCTTGCTGTAGACTTTTCCAAAATCTGGATGTGAACCTCGGATCCCGATCTGAAACAATTGAGATTGGTACCCCATGCAATCTAACAATCTGATCAATATACAACTCAGCTAACTTGTCCATTGAGTAATTGGTTCGAACCGGTACAAAATGAGCCACCTTTGTTAATCTATCTACTATGACCCACACTGCATCATGTTTCCTTTGAGTAGTGGGTAGACCTGTAACAAAATCCATAGTAACATTGTCCCACTTACATTGAGGAATGGGAAGAGGGTTCAGTAATCCCGAAGGAAGTTGATGCTCTGCTTTTACTTGCTGACATGTTAGGCACTTAGAAACATACTTAGTCACATCTCTTTTCATTCCTGGCCACCAATAGAATTGTTTCAAATCTCTATACATCTTGTTGTTACCAGGATGCATGGTAAATACGGTGCTATGGGCTTCTTGCAATAATGCTTCCTTCAATTCTTTAACATTTGGTACACATAACCGATTTCGATAATATAAACCACCATCTAGTCCAATAGAATATTCTATCGGACCACCTGCATGAACTGTTTGAGCCAACTGCTGTAACTTAACATCATCTGATTGTGCATCAAGAACTGTCTGCCTGAGATTAGGGCGAGCTCGCAATTGAGCTAACAAAGCCCCATCAGATGCAAATTTCCATCTATAACCTTGTAATAGCATAGCTGCCACCATCTTTCGGCTCAAAGCATCAGCTACCACATTAGCCTTTCCGGGGTGGTAATCAATGATACAATCATAGTCCTTGAACAATTCTAACCATCTGCACTGTCTTAAATTGAGATCTCGCTGAGAAAGCAAGTATTTAAGACTCTTGTGATCCGTATAGATTCTGCACTTCTCACCATACAGGTAATGCCGCCAAATCTTTAAAGCAAACACAACTGCGGCCAATTCCAAATCATGAGTCGGATAATTCTGTTCATGAGGCTTCAACTGTCTGGATGCATAAGCCACTACTTTACCTTCTTGCATCAACACACATCCCAAACCATTACTCGATGCATCACTATACATAGCATATTCTCTACCCGTTATTGGTTGGGTAAGAACTGGAGCTTCCATTAACATCCTTTTTAACTGATCAAAACTGGCTTGACAACGATCTGTCCACTCAAATCTAGCTTCTTTCCGAAGTAACTTAGTGAGCGGAGAGGCAATAACTGAAAAACCTTTCACAAACCGCCTATAATAGCCAGCTAAGCCCAAGAAACTTCGGACTTCTGGTACATTTTTAGGCGGTCTCCAGTTTACAATAGCCTCAATCTTCCTAGGGTCCACCCTGATGCCTTCTGACAACACCACGTGCCCAAGGAAAGAAACTTCTTTAAGCCAGAATTCACATTTGCTTAACTTGGCATAAAACTGTTGCTCTCTCAGGGTCTGTAACACTATTCTCAAATGCTCAGCATGCTCCGCTTCATCACGAGAATAGACTAAAATGTCATCTATAAACACCACGACAAATTGATCTAAATAGGGTCTGAACACCCTATTCATCAAATCCATGAAAGCTGCAGGTGCATTAGTCAACCCGAAAGGCATTACTAAGAATTCGTAATGACCATATCGAGTTCTAAAAGCAGTCTTTTGCACATCCATATCTTTGACCCGAAGTTGATAGTATCCCGACCTCAGGTCAATTTTAGAAAACACTCCTGCACCCCTTAACTGATCAAAGAGATCCTCAATCCGAGGTAAAGGATACTTGTTCTTCACTGTCACTTTGTTAAGTTGTCTGTAGTCAATACACATTCTCAAGGTACCATCCTTCTTTTTAACAAATAACACAGGTGCGCCCCAGGGTGACACACTAGGCTTAATGAAGCCTTTATCTAACAATTCTTGCAGCTGAACTTTTAATTCTTTCAATTCTGTTGGTGCCATTCTGTAGGGTGCTCTAGAGATAGGAGCAGTTCCAGGCAAAGTCTCAATAGATAGCTCAACTTCTCTCTCGGGCGGCAAACCCGAAAGTTCCTCAGGAAATACATCAGAAAACTCATTAATCACAGGAACATTTTGAAGATCGACTGTCTCTCTCTTAGAATCAAGAACCAAAGCTAGATACGCTTCGCATCCTTTTCTAAGAAATCTTTTTGCTTTCATAGCAGAGATAACATTGGTTAAGGGTTTTGACTTAATTTCAACTGTCTGGATGCATAAGCCACTACTTTACCTTCTTGCATCAACACACATCCCAAACCATTACTCGATGCATCACTATACATAGCATATTCTCTACCCGTTATTGGTTGGGTAAGAACTGGAGCTTCCATTAACATCCTTTTTAACTGATCAAAACTGGCTTGACAACGATCTGTCCACTCAAATCTAGCTTCTTTCCGAAGTAACTTAGTGAGCGGAGAGGCAATAACTGAAAAACCTTTCACAAACCGCCTATAATAGCCAGCTAAGCCCAAGAAACTTCGGACTTCTGGTACATTTTTAGGCGGTCTCCAGTTTACAATAGCCTCAATCTTCCTAGGGTCCACCCTGATGCCTTCTGACAACACCACGTGCCCAAGGAAAGAAACTTCTTTAAGCCAGAATTCACATTTGCTTAACTTGGCATAAAACTGTTGCTCTCTCAGGGTCTGTAACACTATTCTCAAATGCTCAGCATGCTCCGCTTCATCACGAGAATAGACTAAAATGTCATCTATAAACACCACGACAAATTGATCTAAATAGGGTCTGAACACCCTATTCATCAAATCCATGAAAGCTGCAGGTGCATTAGTCAACCCGAAAGGCATTACTAAGAATTCGTAATGACCATATCGAGTTCTAAAAGCAGTCTTTTGCACATCCATATCTTTGACCCGAAGTTGATAGTATCCCGACCTCAGGTCAATTTTAGAAAACACTCCTGCACCCCTTAACTGATCAAAGAGATCCTCAATCCGAGGTAAAGGATACTTGTTCTTCACTGTCACTTTGTTAAGTTGTCTGTAGTCAATACACATTCTCAAGGTACCATCCTTCTTTTTAACAAATAACACAGGTGCGCCCCAGGGTGACACACTAGGCTTAATGAAGCCTTTATCTAACAATTCTTGCAGCTGAACTTTTAATTCTTTCAATTCTGTTGGTGCCATTCTGTAGGGTGCTCTAGAGATAGGAGCAGTTCCAGGCAAAGTCTCAATAGATAGCTCAACTTCTCTCTCGGGCGGCAAACCCGAAAGTTCCTCAGGAAATACATCAGAAAACTCATTAATCACAGGAACATTTTGAAGATCGACTGTCTCTCTCTTAGAATCAAGAACCAAAGCTAGATACGCTTCGCATCCTTTTCTAAGAAATCTTTTTGCTTTCATAGCAGAGATAACATTGGTTAAGGGTTTTGACTTAATACCCTGAATCAATGTCTCTACTTCCCCATCACTCTTAATCACTACTGTTTTAGCTTTACAGTCCACTATGGCATGATATCTAGACAGCCAATCCATACCCAGGATTACATCAAACTCATGAAAAGGCAAAACAATTAGGTCAGCTGAGAACTCTCTCTCTTGAATTCTAATAGGGCAATTTCTATAAACTTCATTTACATGAATACTATGGCCCAAAGGACTAATTACACATATATCATAAGTCATATGATCAACAACAGACACATTTCTACCCAACTCCCCATTACAAATATAAGAATGTGTAGATCCCGGGTCTATAAGCACATGCACATCAGTATCAAAGAGGGAGAATATACCAGCTATGACCTCAGGAGCATCAGCATCTTCTCGACCTTTCATAGCATAAGCTCGAATAGGAGGTGTAGGAGCAAAAGGCCGATCTACCGACTCAGAAACATTCCTGGACTGGGCTCTAAACTGGCCCGATCCACCTCTGCCTCTACCACGACCTCTACCAAAAGAGGGTGCATTAGAAGCTCCTCGGTTACTCTGTTGACTCGAAACTTGATCCTGCGGCATAGGACAATTAGCTATAAAATGCTCCGTGCTGCCACATCTGAAGCAACCACCGGTGAGCATTCTACAAGTGCCCCAATGTCGCCTAAAACAATAGGTGCATTCTGGAGCTTGGCCTCTGCCTTGTCCTGATACAACACCTCTACTTGAGCCAGCTGTAGAAAAAGTCCCCTGTTGTCTACCTCTAGATGCAGGGTAATTGCCAAATGGCAATGGTTGATCTCCTTGAGTCAACCTCGATCTTTTCCCGGATGTGGAACCACCCCGAGAAAAACTTCTTCTTCTTTGCTCTCTTTCTCTTTTCACATTTTCTTCCTTCTCAACCCGGATAGCTGCTTGAACCAGCTGATGATAATCCACAGGATGGAGAGAAATAGGCCCTATCAAATGATTTCGAATCTGATCATTTAATCCATCTTCGAACTGGCGACACTTGAAAGTCCCAGTTAACATTGGTTTTGGTGCATACTTGCTCAAGCGATTGAATTCGGCTTCATATTCAGCCACTGACATACCTCTTTGCTTAAGATTCAAAAACTGCTTCAACTTTTCATCTTTATAAGCTTCTGTCACATATCTCCTTTTAAACTCAGCTACAAAGAATTCCCAAGAGAGGGAATCAGGTAGCTGAGGTTGAGTCAGAACCAGTTTCCACCAGTCATAAGCTGCTCCCTGAAGTAAGAACACAGCACAAGTCACCTTTTGACTGGCGGGGCACTGAACTTCGGTAAAAACCCTTCTACTCTTTCAAGCCACAGCTCAGCTTTCTCAGACTCTTCCCAAGTAGAGCCTAGAAACTCTTCTGCACCATACTTTCTAATCTCAGAAATTGAAGCCTTTGGTGCAGTCATCCTATGTAAAATCTGAGCCTATCCTGGGAAATCTTCAACAGAGCTTCCCCAGACTCAACAGCAGTTGCACCACCTCTAGTAGATGCAGAAGATTCTGGCTGAGAAGGATTCGATTCACCCGGCAGATTACTTTCAGCCGACTCATCTACAACTTCACGATACCTTTCCATCTATAACTATAACAAAGAAACACAGGGACAGCCACAATCAGCCAACAACAACAAAATTCTATATCTAGACACTTGAAATTCCTATTGGCCAGAACGCCTAAACCAAGGCGCTCTGATACCAAAAATGTAATGACTATACTAGATAATCCTAATTACTGTTACTAATTACATTCATTAATTCTATCAATATTGGCTAGTGACTTATCTGTTAATGTTGCATTTATAAACATATATACATACATTCTATGCACATCTGCATGATCATGTACTTATACTTTCACTTGCTGTAGAGTATTCTTTACATAACTTTATAATTACATGCCTTTATACATATACAAATGCCTTAGATGTAACCAAAAGAGATACAAAAAAACAATCTCATACATTTATGCTACTTCTAATCTTGTGTTGACTTGTGAGATTGTTGGCTTTGTCCCTGAACACACGATCTACCTTGCAAACCTACACGGATAAACACCCGTGCTAAGCTATAAAGCTTAGTGGGGAACAACTAATAACATGTAGATAACTACTTACAGTAGCTATTTCCAATCATTCAATAATGATAGAAATACAAAGCCTTACAAGATTAATCAAGATATAACAGTATCATATAATCAAAACAATAACATACTTTATAATGTATTTGCACAAATGGCCTACTTACAATTCCCTGTGGGTGTGGATAACGGGTGCAATGGATACCCGAAGGTATCAAAACAGAAGGATACCCGTAGGTATCTAAACAGAAGGATACCCGTAGGTATCCGAACAGAAGTCTCATGTAGAGACAAACAGAAGACTCATAAGAGTCAAACAGAAGCAGCTGCGATAACCCTATAGGCATGCCTATCTATCCACAACCAAGTCTCTATGTGCAGGCATAACATATCACATATTGTAATTTATTGAAATACATTTCTGTATGTTTCTATTTGAGAAATAGAAACTTACCTTGTTATTCCTTAAGCAAACTTGCATCGCTATATACATATAGAGAACACATTTGCCATATATCTATAATTTAGGATGATTTATAAGCTTAGAAGGGTTTAGGTAAATTTTAAATCCCAATTGAAGTCGAAAAAAAAAAACAAACATAAAGGCATATTGTCGCGCTCGCGACGAATGTCGCGGCCGCGACGACAATCGCGCTCGCGACAGAGAACAATGGCCTGGCACCACTCTTTAATGTCGCGCTCGCGACAGAAGGCAATGGCCTAAATAAGCATTTCTTGATGTCGCGCTCGCGACATAAAACGACGGGGCAACCGCCTTATAGTGATTGTTGTTCAAAAATCCTGTAAATTAATGTAAAAACTCAGATTGCATCTCAATTTCGACATACCAAATGGATTTTTCAGAAAACACTATCTTCTACAAAGTTTTAGGTTTACAATTCTAGTTTTCAAAACACTAAAAATCTCCTCAATAGGACCTGTAAATCTCCAGTTATTCAATAAAAACCACAGACTGTTCACAAAGGCAGAAATCACAACCACAATCAGATTTCAATACCGATTTTCACTATCATGCAGTGAAAATCAGATTTCAGTTTCTTCTAACAAAATCAAGACATGCAAGTCTAATTTCTATGGCAACTGGAATTTCATCATTTGAGCAACTATATCTCAAGATATGAGCAAAAGTGTACAGACTAGTCAAATGATCTTTAAAAACAGATTTTCATGCTTCCAACCAAAACTCACATACTTCCAACTTTAAACCCTTTCTAAGCTTTAAATCATCCATAACACACATGAGAGAGGCACTCAAAATCTCTCTCATGACAAATCAATATATATATAAATACATATACAAAATTCTAAGTTCCCATACCTTGTTATAACTCTTCCTTTCTCTTCAACCTTGAAGAGTCTCCTTCCCCTTTCTTTTACTTGTTTCTCCTTCTAAAACACATAAAACACTTCTATGAAAATCTAACATGCTATACAAAGAATCACTTACATTAAAGGAGAAGCAAGTTACCTTAACCCCCAAAAACCAAGTAAACCTTTACTTCTTTCTCAAAAATTTCAAGAAATCTAGAGAGAGAGAGGATGAGAGAGAGTTTAGGGTTTAGGAGATAGAGAAGATGAAGATGGAGAGTGAAGACCATGAGTTGGCCGGCCCTCCTTCATCACAAATATCTACCTCACTTTAATTTCCAATTGGTCCAAATGTCAAGTTTAAGTCAAAGTTGTCTCAACTTTCCTTTATTTCTAATAATGCCCCAAAACTTACTCTTTTGCTTTTCAATTAAGTCCTTCAATACATACATACACACAATTAAACATGGACACTAATAATTAATTAGTGTTAATTCTTCTAGGGTACACTGAGGGGCATTACAATAATAACCACCTATAAATAAAATATAAAAATAATGTCAATAATAATAATATAATTTTCACTTAACATAATAAAAATTATACTATATAATATCAAATTAAAAATACCTCTTTTTTATATATAAGAAAGCAATATCCGCTAAATATTCAAGAAATTAGGATTATAGTGAAAGAATAAATTTGCAAATAAGATAAAAGAATTTCAAAACAATGTAAAAAAATGGAGATGCAGAGTTTGAGAACAAGAAACTAAGGATGGGAATGATAAAATCAGGTAGAGATTGATTCTGTAAATGGAAACAATTATTTTCGAGGCTTTTATAGGCCTGACAAATGGTCAGAAACTGGCATAATGCATTGCCAATTTTTGAAATGCCAGTGAAAAATACCAACCACTTTTGTAGCTAGTTTCCAGCATGTCCAGTGTTTGACGTGGGGCCCAGTGTCAGATACCAAAATTAGGTATAGCCGGTTTTCAACATGCAAACCAGTCAACAATGTAGGGACCACCTTGTCAAATTTCGGCACAAGGTGCAGCTGGTTTTCAACACCCCATAAACCTAACTATATTTATTGTTGCACCACATTTCAATTTTTGTAAAAAAAAATTACCACAAAATCAAAAAACCCCTCAAAAAATATCATTTTGGTCACCTGGTTCTTAAGTTAATGATGTAGATTGTAACGCTCCGATAATTCTAAAGTTGTGGATTGTACCACAGTATATTAACAAATTTATCAACTGTCATTTTTTGATTCGAGAATAGTTAATAGTTAACTCTTATTAAATAATTCAATTGCAAATGAAGTTAACTAGGGTTATTAAGTCGAGACAATATCAATTACTACAATTAAGTAATGCACATTTAAACTATTGATAAAATTAAAATTAATTTTGAAATTTTGAGATAGGTAAAATAAGATAAATAAAAAGATTAATATTAAGATTTTATATGAGGATTATCTTGGCTTTAGGGAAAATATCCCAAACCAAAATTAAACCATGACCACATAAATAAATAATACACAAATTATGGGAGAAAAAGGGGGAGTGACGGATCGGGAAAGAAGAGGGGGCAGAAGGGAAATAGGAAGTGATTCTTCCCTCACCAGCACCGCTCATTGCTGGCAATAGCACATCATTGTCCCTTCGCCAAAATAGCTAGCCACCACCCCTTTCTCTCTTTTTGTCCACCTCTATCTCGCTTCCTCACCTTGTCATCATTTTTATCTCTTAATTTCTCTTCAAAATCGGTGGCTTCTCTTTATTTTTTGGCCAATGTCGGTGCTACATGAGAACATTGGTAGATTCATAATGATCCAACGCCCTATCCCTCACCCACCGATCATCCTTACTCACCAATAATAAAAAGATCGGAGATGGGTATGTTAAGGGTTTTTGATGAAAATTTCGGCCAAACTATGCCATGACAGAGCATGTGACCATTGGCAATGGTTTCCTAGTGCTTTAAGCCCCATGATGGTGGTGGCAATGTCCGTCGAGACTCCGGCGATGATGATTCATGGCTAATAATTTAAGTCTAATTTGAATAAAATTGGATTGAAATTTTTAGTATTCAACTCTAATTAGTAAGGATTCCACTAAACTTGCTTTTTCCCTAATTATAATGGTTATATATGTATCTTGAAATAGTTAAATTTGACAATTTCTTAGAATATTAGGAAGCTAACATTTAAATCATTAAATTAGATAGTATATAAGTTAAATTGCATCATTAATTAGCTAATTAAACTTTTGAATTTACTTTCAATTATCTGAGTGTATTATGTGGAAGGATGAATGTTAGGAGTGTTTGATTAATTGACTAATTAATTAGATAAATGTGATTATAAAGATATAAAAAGATAGTTGAAATGCAGGTATATGGAATATGTTTAAAAGAGAAAATATATCAAATTTGGTATGGTGCAAAAATTTTGCATTTGACTAGGTTGAGTTGCTTTTTTATAGTTATTTAGGGATTTGTGTGTGCTTTACTAGTAAATTCTAACTACTTGGGTTAAATATGCATATTTTTAGTTGCCAATTTAGCTTAAACATATATTGGTGGATTGTGCTGCTAATGTACATGATACTATCTACTTTGTTTAATAATAGATAATATAAATATGCTATGTAAAATGTACTTGGTTGGAGGTTACATGATCTAAAGAACCTAATGAGGATGGCACAAATGAGATTAACTAAATATGCTAAGGTGACATTAAATGAGATAAGATTTCACCAAGTATGATTATAAATGGAATGAATTATTGAACTTACTTCTATAAAGGTAGACAAAATTGTATATATTACATGCCTATAAATGTAAGTTGCTATGTTAATTATATATATATATATATATATAGTGAATAAATAACAATGATGTGTGATAGTCTCGAGTATGTTTAAGTAAAAAGCAATATGATAAATGACACATAAATTATACATATATAGGAATAAATATATGTATAATGGAAGTCAAAATACGGAAATAAATTAATTTGATGAAAAGTGATGAAAAATGGACATTTGATTATGTGTTGTTATATAGTGTAAATTCATGAAAGGGAAATGGAATAGTAATAATACTTTTGCCCTTGGTAATCTAGATAAAAATTAAAGTAGGATAAGGTTAGCATGCCAATTAGAATCTAGCAGCATTGCATCATAATGTGTCTACCGAACTGAATGGCTCCAAGAGTTCGATCCTAATATGTAAATATCTAAAAAAATTAAGAAAATGAAAGGAGATATGTAATGGCCCGAATGGTTATGAGAACTCGGTCCCGTATTTAATATCCCGCTTATCTAACTCAATACAATTTCTCTAAATTATACTAAGGGCAAATATCGAAAATGAATAAGTAGATGAAGCTCTTATAAAAGTACTTCAATGAACATAGTAAATAGCTTATTTGTACTGTGATTAATTATGCATTACATAATTTGGTATAATCTAATATGATTAGGAATATAAATACATATATATAAGTGTGTGCCCGGGCGCGTGCTCGGACGGTTGTATGTGAATGTTTGAGACTTGATGTTTATGTCTAACTGGTAATATTTAGGGAATAATTTATGTGAATTAAGGTGCTGATTTCGAAAATAATAATTAAGAAGGATTTGACAAAAAATTGTATGCGTAATAAAAATCTTATATTGTTGCTTATTTTATATTTATTATATATCTTGTTTATATACAACTTAAATTATTTTTTAAATTAAAAAATTGGTAGTGTACGAAGTCTACTTGAATGAATTGTTAATATCAACTTGAATATGTGATATTGAGAAAGTAAATTTAGTAAAGTACTCTTAATAAGCTATAAGCTTAGTGCGTGGTCATTTTCTGCTTGCAGGTTTAAGAAAAATATTTTTGACATTGTGGAAATAACAGTCTTGTTGATACTTGAAGAATATTTGAGTTGAGATGAGCAAGTCCTAAGATGTTGTTATTGATGTACATTTTAACCTTGATTTTGGCATTTATACTTGATAGATAGTTTTGGAGCATTCTTGTAAAAGTCAATACTGTATCAATTAGTTGAAATTAAGTTATGTAAATTTATAAATTGAACACATAAGGATATTGTGCATGGTGATTCTTGAATTTTGAATTAAATTAGTTGAAATATTGAGGATGGGCAAACTGTTTTGTGAAACGAGTTTGTTTTGGAGTTGTGGAGTTAGTTGTGTGACTTTAAAAGTGTAAATAAAATTTTCCTTGCACGAGGTTTTGAACAATTATAGATGAAATTTTATCAAAATTTCTATAAAAATGAACAATATTTACTAAAGCAATAGATATCTTAAAATAGACAAACTTAATGCTTTATAATTGTTAAAGCTAGGTAGTCGGTGTGACACTCTGTACTCGAGTTTATCATCGAACTAGGTATAGGGTGTTACATAGATTCTTTGTTTGCAATTCTTATTTTTGCTTCAATTTGATTTCTTGTGCCTTGAATACATAATTCTATCCTCCTTCATAGTTTTGGAATTGGTTGAATTCTGTATTTTTTCACATGTCAAGTGACCAAAATAATATTTTTTTGCCATTTTTTATTTTATTATTACAAAATTATATTTGAATTACTTTATTGTTACGAATCAAAAAATAGTGATTACAAAACGACTTTGACAAAAGTTGAATGATCACGTATTAAATTAATCCATGCTCAATTTTTATAATCAAATTTGAAACCTCCAGTTAAAAAAATGGATCTTTATCATCTCATCTTATTGATTGGAGGGAAAGAAACACATATTTAGGTTCCTGAATTATTCAACTTTTCCTAATAGAGTTCTTGAACTTTAAAACTACATATTGGATTATCGTACTTTAATTTAACTCCTTATTAAATTTTTGCATGTTCCCTAAAGTTTTTAAATTTATGATACTGCCTCAAATCAGTTCGTTTCATTCCAAAACTTATTCTTGATCTCCAAATATGTCGAAAATCGTTAAAATTACTCTAAAATATTTAATCAAAGACTCTAATGTCAATTAATACAAGCCTACTCTCCACTAGAAATTTTAATCCAAAAACCCAACGCAACAATTTATTGGCTTAACTCCATTTTCTGAATAGTCGATAGAGCTACAATATATGTTTTCTCTTATTGGAGGTAATATACACTCTTTTCTAGTGGATAGTATCTAAACGCTAAACTTTGTCGGTAGACTTTCTTGTGATTTTCTCTTCCTTCTGAAAATTATTCTGTCTCTTCTCGAGAAACAAACATTTTAAATTATTATTATTATTATTATTATTATGGAAAATTCAACGAAATGCTGCTTTATTTCTTTTTAAGAATTACTGAATTATATCCCTTTTCTATTCCCTCATGAACAATGTGATATTCTCCATAATACTTTATTTTATTTCTAACCTTGAAATTGAAGGATTATTTTTTAAATCTATTTTTCCTTTGTGTCAAAGCTACTAGAACACGAGAATCACTAGTACAACATTTTCTAATTTTACAATTTAAGGCGGAAAAATTGCTAACCTCATATTCATATATAGCTAATCACATTTGAAATTTTCTACAATGTGATGCAGAAGAATTATAAATTAATGGAAAAATTTCAGAGCAATGAAAGTAATATTAATATATCATTTAAAATAGCACAAAAATGACTTTAATTTTTTTTTTTTTGTCCAAAAATGACTTTAATCTAATTTTTCATATTAGAAGTAATCTTTGTATTGTGAATCTTACCAACCATTACATCTTCTAATGAATTAAAATTACAATATCAATTTGGCAAAATGCATATTGGAATTCTTGAATTATTTCATTTTTGAGTCTCTAAATCTTTATTTATTTACATTAGATTTTTCAATAATTATTTAAATCCACATTAAATCTAAAATTAATATATTAAAATAAAAATATATTTTACGTTGTTTTAGACGCATGATGTATCAAATAACTGAATGAAATAAAAGTTCAATAATCCAATAACAACAAATGGTAAAATTCGAGTTCGAATTTTGTGAATATTAAAAATCAATATTGAAAGAATTTTATCCACGTAGTAACTCAATCCGATTTGAACTGAATAATTATAAAAAATAGTAAAATTTAGTATTTCAAAAATACTTTTTTTATTCAAATAGTAACACTGTCAAAAAAAAATATTCTAATCTTATACCGACACACACTGAATTAATACTCATATAATAATAAAATGAAATTAGAAAAATAAAATAAGAAATTTAATGATTTAATACATAAAATCACGTAACTTGTAAAAAAAATATTCCGAAGTTTTTGGCGGTCCTAATTTCACACCTAAACTTTTATTAATCTAATTTTTCAAACACCTTGGAAATGAGTCCAAGATATGCATTTGAGCGTGAAGTGCAGGCGATTCGGGCCCATATTACATCCAATGATAACAAGACATGTGGAAATAAAAAATAAAAAGAAAAAGAAAATAAAAGCTCTTTGTTTTTTTTTTCCTTGATAAAAGATTTCTTGAAATTTTGGGTTTCCGCCTCTTCAGTCTTCAGTGCCGTGTCTGGTCCTCCATGGAAGTACACATCCACTTATTATAAGACCAGAATTAGCATTATCTTCGGTCTTCCCATGCACCCATGAAGTCCATGGTCGACAGATTGTCTCCGAGTTTTTTTCATCTCACCATTGCTCAAATTGCCATCACTGGTGCCTCCATTGCTTCCACTCTTCTTATCCCTGACAGCGCCAGGGTCAACTTGTTCTTCTATCGCAAGGATTCGTGCATTAGTGATGCTTAGGGTTGAGCACGTTTCAATTATAATTAAAATAAAATCCGACGAAAGCAAATTAATTAGGTCGGTTTAGTTATTCAGCTGGGTTACTAAAATATATGAATTTTGGTTTATCAATTAATAATTGAAATTTCTTTGTTTTACTTAGTAAAATCTTTAAAATTTTAAAAATTTGGTTGGATTTATAATTTAAAATTTTAATTCTATTATAAACTTCAGTGTGCTTCTTGGGACAGAATAATTAGTAATTGGATTGGTATTTGGGAGATCATTTTTGAGTTGTATTGCAGTCGCCATTTTAACTGCTCAAATTGATATTTGAAACTCCAATTTTAATTAATATATAGAGGTCGGAGGAGGAAGATATAATGGGTTCACGCGTGCAATACAAATGCACGTCCATGTCAGCATAATTGTCCCTAAAAGTGTTTTTAAAAATAGGACATATTAAAACTTTAGATATCAAATTAGACAAGTTCAAATACCAAATTATTTATTTATTTATTTATTTATTTTTACAAATGCAGGCATGACTACGCGTAGGCCAAGTTTGATATAATTTCGACTTAGAAAGATGGGTTGCAGTGGGAATTCTGAAGCTGAAATTTGGAGGAAATTGATAAAGCACAAAATGTTTTTATCTGAGAAAGGAGAGTCAGTAATCGTAGATTCCGATCGGATGGCTTGATCCTGTAAGAAAATGCACCCGATCAGACCAAACGTTAGCATTTCAAAACTTAAGTTAGTAGTTTTCTAAAAAGAGTATATTAGAGAGAAAGTCTCAGATATTTAATACTTGGACTCATTGTACTTTTGACTATTTATAGGAGATAAAGGACGGGTACTTGAGTACTTTAGGGTGTGATAACTGGCAATTGGAGCAAGTGAGCGGCGATATGATAGAGAGCAGGTGAAATGTATGGACGCTAGCTTGTATTAGTGGACTGATAGGACATTTTGTCTTCCAACTCACGCTTTGTCCTTTTTCGCTAATAGGCCTTAGGCCTTGCCAGTGCAATTGGGCCAATTGATTGGGCCTTGGTAAATGTTTTTTTTGTGATTATCACTTGTGCCCTCTTCAAAGGGTCCGATCGGGCAAATTCAGTCTTTTGGCAGGATTTTTGAATTTTCAAGAGGCGTCCATCTAAAGAGTTACGTCCTTTCAGTTCAGACAGTTATTTTGCATTTAATGCATATGCGCATGCCGAAGATGGCGCTTCGTTTTTCGTAATGTAATAATGGATTGAAGACACGTGGTGACCATCCCGTGGAGAGGCATTTGGAGTATTTCAGGAGTTTTTTCCCTATAAATAGGGAACTTCAAAACGATTTTTCTTCACTATTAAGCAATCATTGTCGAAACTCTGCTAAATTTTTTTTGCGAACTTTTGCTCTTTGGAATTTTGGCGATTCTTTGCTTTCACATTCCAAAGATTTTCTAGAGCTCCTACGAAATTACCCAAGTACGTAAATAATTCTTGTTTTATCTGCCTTTGATTTTCTTCTCGTTCATCATATTTTTTACTTCTCCCCCTCCAAAAAGATGGCTTCCAGCAGTAGACAATCGATAGATAAGAGCTTCCTTAAAGCCTATAAGGACCGTGAGGTTGTAGCTTATCCTTCAAAACTGACGGAGGAGGAAGTTGCCATAATTCCTTCAAGATATGATCTCCCCGCAGAGGTCTCTATGATGGCGCGCCCGAACTCCATGGTGATGACAGAGGGGCCTTTTGGATGTGAGGGGAATGAATGGTTTATTTTTCATCTGTGGAGCTTGGACGCGGGATTGAGACTTTCCTTCGATGTCTTTGAGATTGCAATTCTTAAAGGTTACAGAATTGTCCCCAATCAACTGCATCCGAACGGATGGAGAACGATGATCTGTTTTAAGATCCTCTACAAAATAGAGGTAGTGGTACCAACTCTGGACCTATTCACCCATTTTTTCTATATCTCTGATCGGAGTGATGGAACAGACTACTTTTTTACAAGCCGACCGCAAAAAAAGCTATTCATTATCCCATCCTCCATGAAGGGTTTTAAAGAAAGATACTTTTTGATGGGGATGGCCAGTGGATTTGGAGTGTCACTAGTCCGATCGGATGTAGCTGCCGTTTTGAAAGACCAAGCTGCTGGTCGGTTTATATATGAGAGCGATATTGAAAAATTTTTTAGCGTTGTGACAAGGAATGGAAAATCCTATGACTCCAACTATGTCCTAAGTACGCTATTCGGATCTTCAAGCTCCGATGCTGGCAATAATGCAAAACGTGAACATTATAATTGGAGTGTGGGAGAAGCGTATATTGACAATCATCCATTGCATTTGCATGAAATATATATCAGGTGAAAAGGATACTTATCTTGTTTTATCTCTATGATGCAGCTGTAGACACAATGGCTAAAGGAGATGATGTTGCTAAGCAATTAGCCAATCAGGCTAAGGCAAAGAGAAAGGCTGAACAGGCTGCTAGGGATGAGAGAAAAATAAAGAAGAGGAAGCTCTTGGTTTCTTCGAAAGTTTAGGCTTCCAAAAGCTCGGCGAGTGCTCCCGTTCCTCCTGCCGCGACTTTAATCATTGCTACTGCTGTTGCTCCTATCTCCATGCCTGGTGCTTCGGCGATTCTGTTAGTGTAAGCCCTAGCCCCAATACATTGTAATAAAACACTTAGTTAATAAAATGAGGCATTTGTTTTATCCTTTGTATTCCTGTGCATATCAATTGATAAAACTATCCAAGAGTGTCGTTTCGGTTTAAGTTATCATGTGTGAGGCACATGGATTGTAAGACCTTGAAACAAATGAGACTTCATTCTAAATATCCCTAGTCAGTCATTGTTATGGGAATAACAAATGAATTAAGACTAGTATGCTCTCTCTGATGCTATGAGTCCTGTCTTACGGATCATTAGGACAAGAGTGTCAATCAGAGATCATAGATACATGTTAAGGAACATGGTATCTGGATTCGATCCGCTCATGAGAACACTACATGGTACAAGTCATAAGTGTTTCTCATATGCAAGTTTTGTATCGGAGTTCTTAGACCTGAAATCTCTATGAAACTCTTTATGAATTACTGTGTACTTTGACATACACCTAACGTGCTCGTAACAGAGTGACAAGTACGGGTATGATTGGGTATGCACTGATTCATGTTAGAGAGCATGAGAGAAGTGAAGGGATTACCCCTCTTGATAAGAGAGAAAATATCACCGGCCACTTGATCAGTGAACTGAGAAGTGTATGGCCATACCGAGATGAAATAATGAGTAATCATTATTTATCTGAGAGTTAAGTGTCACTGGAATATCAAGAAAGGAATTAATATATATAAGGATGACTAGTTCCATGCCTTATATTAATTCTGATATTTATGGGTAAGGGACTATGCAAAATTGCATTAGGTCACTAAATGTCAAATGTATTTTCATTTAATTTGGATTGCTATAATATCTTGCTAGAGAATATATATAGCCTTTGAATTAATTTATTAATTCATTGCCAACATTAAATGGACCTATAGGATCGCACACAAAGCATTGGGCTAAAAATATTTAAATTAAGTATTGGACATTAATTTGGGCTTTTAATTAAAGTCAAATTAATGTGTGTAATGGGTTATTAGATTGCTATTGGACCTTGGCCCATGAGAGAGAGAAATTCAGCCCACAAGGTTTAATTTCAATTAATTAAATGTCATGTATTAATTTAATTAATTGAGTATTAAAGCCTAAAGACATATTTATCTAATTAAATCATCTAAATATAATTTGATGTGGCCGAAATTCCTAAGAGAAATAACAAGGAATTTCGGCACATGCATAGTTTTATTTAAGTGGTTTATTAGATTTAAATGACTTATCTTTTATCCTAAATTAAGTGATATTATTTGATTAAATGTCTTTTGATTTTATCTTGGATAAATTAAAAGAGTTTTTATCAATAAGTATTACTTATTTTAATTAAGTGATAAATGCAAATATTAATTATCTTTAGCTAATATTAATTATCTAAAGATAGTATATTAGAGATCCATCACTTAAAGGAAAGAGAAGATATATAATCAAAGTGAAAAAAACGTGAAACCCTAAGATATTCTATGGTTTTGGCGTGAAACCCTAATTCTCTCTAAAGTTGGCGTGAAAATCTCTCTCTCACATTTTCTCTCTTGGCCGAAACACACAAGAGGAAGAACTCTTTCTTGCTTTCTTGTGTTCTTGGGCATTAATAGCACCTAAAAGAAGTACAAGATCAAAGTCTTGTAGCTTCAAACTATAACCATTACACAATACCGAAAAGGAGAGCTAGCAATCTCGTTTTTAAGCCGTCGGTGCAAGTGTGTGTGTGAGAATAGAGGGAGTGGCGCAAAAGGCTGTTCCTTGGCATTGGTGATCGAGAACTAAGGTGGATAAAGGCATCTTGGTTGCTGGACATCACAAAATCAAAGAATAAAAGGCATCATCTATTGTAAGTTTCAAAACCCTAAAATTGCATGTTTTCGTTCCTAGTTTTGGATATGTATGGTATGCATGATAAAATTTTTGTTTTTCCGCTGTGCTATCATGATTATCATACCATGTCATATTCCATCAGATTCTTGTATCTCATCGTCCTCCAACCATTGCAGGACCTACCATCCCTCATCCCCTGGCAGAGGGTCAGCGCCCTCTCAAGCGGTTGCAGCTGAGGGACGAATTTGACTAGGTGGAAAAGCAACCATCTCTACGTCAGAGGGGAATAGCTCAGACAAGCACGACTCCAGTGGATGAAGCTACGTAGAAGAGAGTTGAAGAGCTAACCCGAAAAAAGGCTACCAACCTGGTAGCCGAGATAGATGCTAGAGTTGCCACAAGAGGCAAAAAACCTATCCAAGACGAGTTCGCTCGGCGAACAGCTACAAGAATTTTTGAGAGGCAAGCTACATTACTGGAAGAAATCTTAAAAGACCAATTTGGTGATAATTAGTCTGTAAATAACAGAGTAGTAGCCAGCTGCATCTATTGGGATCTCCTTCAAGAGAACGACTTCAAGGCGATGGGAGAGCTCAGCACGCTCACCAGAGAGTGCAGCCTATTTTAGCGGCAAAGCCTGGAGGCATACGTATGCATGGTATGGCATCGTTCACCTGATTGAAATGGAAAGATGCCAATTGAGCGAGGAGAAAAGCAGATGCCAAATATGATGCAACTAAGAAGGAGTTCTTCCTCGTTCAATCAAAGGTGGCAAAGCTGACGAGGGAGGTCACCAATCTCTCACAAGACCTGAAAGCTCGGCAGAATGAGGTCTATCACCTGAAAAGAGATGTAGCCCGTCTGACTATCGATAATTTTTTATGGAGAAAATTTGAAAAGGAGGTGGTTGGATTGAGGGCTGAGTGCACACATCTATCTGCTGAGTGCCTGAAAGCCACCGTGGACAGAAAGAAGACCAATGCGGATAGAGACAAGGCTTTGTCAGAGCGTAGCCTTCTTCAGGGCGAGCAAAATTCATTGCAGACCGTTTTAGCAGAAAAAGAGAAGGCTTGGGGTGAAAGAATTATGCAAGAATTAGCCACCCAGAGAAAGGAGCTTCTCGATCAATTGGGTGAGGCGCAAGGAAGGCTGCTGTGTCGAGTGATTTACGAGGCCAGTAGATGTTTTTCTGATGCTGATCTCGGCTGGATGGATGACCCAGGTGTTTTGCCCAATCCTTCATCTAGTGACGATGAAGAAAAGGCTCCTCAAGACCCCATGTAGTCTCGATCTAACCCTGGCACAGAGACAAAGCCTAAAACTGCGGCTTTCTTGCCGATAGAGCCTTCCTCTAAGGTACCTACGGAGTCTTCCCAACCTCCTGTCGAGGTAGAGGCAAGGCTTGCTTCTGAGCAAACTGCAGAACCTGCTACTATTCAGATCGAGACCACTCCAACTAAAGAAATAGTAGACATAGAAACATAGATTTTGCTTTGTAACGTTTTGATTTGTCCTTTTGAAAATTTGGCGACGAAAATTGTAACTTATACAGATTTTTTGTATATATAAAAGAGTATGATTTGGTTTCAATTATGACTTCTCTCTTTATAATGAATCTTTTATCTTAAGAATAATTTATCATAAAATCAGCTAAACAAAGTACTTCCTAAAATTGAGGATGCTTTGCAGTCCATAACCCTTAGAGCAAATGACAGATTTGTGTGATCTGATCGATAAACATATTTAGTCGATCAAGCGAGAGCTATGAATTTGATGAAATTCGATCAGATGTCTAATGACCTTCCGGACTTGTATTGACTGTGAATATTGCCGAGCAACTTCATATCGAGTATGTATTCCAACTTGTGATAGCTGCATAAACCTTGAGCAGGGAGAATTGTTAATTCAAATTTATGATCTTAGCATTTTGGGTTCGAAATTGACATTAAATCTAGTGAATGAGTCGATAGAGACTAAACGAATGTGCCTCGCATTTTTGGTTCGGGACTAACATGGAACCAAGGAGAGGTAGGCAATTTTCGTATTTTCAACTCGAAAAAAACATCGAGCCTAACGGAGGAGGTTGACCTACAAATGAATGGATTGGCTGCGTCGAGCCTAATGGATAAGTTATACCATATTGATTCATCGATTTGGATGTGACATCAATCAGAATTAAGCCATCAGTCTTAAAGTGATTGGAATAGATACATCAATCGAGATGTGACGTCGATCGAAATTCAAGATATTTGGTCTGCTCTTTGGCGGTTGAAAAAATATTGACCGATCAGGTAGGAGGTTTATGGGCGTTGGGACCCTCATCTCGCTTTTTTTGATGGTAGGAGAACCCGATCCACACTTGGATGGCTGAAAAATACTCACCAATCAGGTTGGAAGTCTTCGGACGCTGAGGCCCTCGTCTTGGCCAATAGTGGCTTTGCAAAGATTGTCCGCTCGAAAGATGTTTTGGCCAATAGTGGCTTTGTAGAGATTGTCCACTCGGGAGACACTTTTGGCCAATAGTGGCTTTGCGAAGATTGTCTACTCGGGATATATTTTGTCCAAGAGTGGCTTTGCGGAGATTGTCCGCTCAGGAGATGTTTTGGCCAACAGTGGCTTTACAGAGATAGACTTAAGCAATTTTATTAACGGAGAACAGTAGATTCATAAGTTCAGACATGTACCTATCTTTAGGCCAATGTTTCTGAAGTTCATCTTTTTAAGTTGTGCCAAACATGGCTTTTTCTAATTTATTTGCCCTTTTAGTAGCGCCATTTGTATCCGATTGGCTTTTTGAGCTAGTTCTTGGTTTTTCTTCTTTGTATCAAAGCGATACTCATTTGGCAAAAGGAAATCAAAGTATTAGAATTTCTGACAATTTATTGTATGCTGTAAAGACTTTAGAACTTGAAAATATATCTTCGACCTTAATCAGATGACATCAAAATAGATTGGCAATCCAGTGCTTATTACAGGAGACTTTGAGGGTATTAAATTTGATACAATGAGTTCGTGAGAATCAAAATTAAAACAATTGCACCTGATTTTTCTTTCATGAGATGATCCCAACATACGGCATGCTCGGGTCCTACTTCTTTCCCTCATCATCATCATCTGAACTAGAGGCATCTCTCCTATCATCGAACTATTTGCAGAAGCTTTTCCCCCTAGTCCGATCGATAAATCTCTTGAGGGAGCCTATTTGTATGAGCCGTTCAATCTCCTTCTTTAGGAAGTAACATTCATCAGTTGTATATCCGCCAACTCTGTGAAATTCGCAGTATTTGTCGTAGCCCTCATCAATTCTTGTCTGTTCGGGCATCCTGGGCTAGTTAACCTTTCGATGCTTTTCTTTGATCCACATCAATATATGGGCAGGGCTGGCATTGAGTGGAGTGAAAGTCTGAGTCAGTTGATTGTTATACCAATCGGATTTACCTGTCTGATCTCCTTTCGCTTGCCCAAATTCCTTGAGATAGCGGCCCTATCTGGACTTCTTCTTATCCGATCGAATGCAGAGGTTTTATTGAATGCTCCCCCATTTGGATATTATAGTCTATCCATAACGTTGGTCCTCCTTCCTTTGTTGGATAGCGGCCCTATTTGGATTTGATGTGTTGTCTAGCTCTTTTCATTAGATCGGAAAAGCTGACCGGTGGCCTGATTGTTAGTGACTCAAAGAGTGGGAGACCAATGATGCCTCCTGCTAGGGTGATTATTGCCATTTTCACGCTTACAGTCCTTACATCTAATATTGTGGCCTGAAATCAATTGATGTAGTCTCTAAGACTTTCATTGGTTCTTTAGTAAAAATTGCACGAGTCACTCACTGACTTCGGTGCCCGTATCTGCACAATAAATCGCGTGGTGAACAGCTTCTTGAGTTGTCTGAAAGAGGTGATTGATTCTTGAGAGAGTTCATGGAACTAATTCAAGGCATCTCCTCTTAGGGTGGTGGGAAAGATTCTGTAGGCAATCCTTTCATCGTAAGTGTAAACCTACACTTTAGTCAAATACTCCGCAAGGTGAGTAGTAAGATCGATTTTACTTGTATACTTGTCCATCACTATGTCTCTCTACCCGGGAGGCAACTTCGACTCTGTAATCGTCCTGCAAAATGGAGAGGCAGTGTTGTTGCAAGTGTTTCCCTCAAACATACCTTTTTTGGGCTTTATCAAGCCAAACTGCTTGAGTTTTTGTTTAAACCATTTATCCTTCCTGCTCATCGCCGTGGAGGCGAACTCCTCTTTAGATTTGCGAGAGCGACTGTGGTTGGACGTGCACATAAAGGATAGATCATCTCCAATGGATGAGGTGGAGGATCTACTGAGGATGTAGGGAGAGTCTCTGCTCGAGGACATTGTCCCCTTCCCCTTATCGTATCTGCCCAGGGTTTTGACCCCATTCTTCCACCATTGTGAGCTCGTGGCTCATTGATGAAGATTCATTTATTTCTTCTTCTTCTTCTGAAGTCTTCGGCCACAAAGTCTATTTCGTGGTCTCTTTCAAAAGGTCTAAGCATTTTGTCCTTTCTAATCGTTTGGACTATGCTCTTAGTGAAGTCACCAAGAATAGTGCGCATGTCCTTGAGAGTAACAGGGGTGTCTTCCGACTTTCGCATGACGAAATCGTCAAATTCTAGAAAGAGCTTACCCTTTGGAAGTGATCTGGGAGATCTCTTTCTTTTTCCTGAGGGCCTAGATTTGCCCTGACTATTGTGATCATATTCTCCAGAAGTTGTGTGCTTATTAGATCTTGAACCTGCCATATCTTTCAATAAAAGCACCAAATGATAAAGCACATAATGTCTTTATCTGAGAAAGGAGAGTCGATAATCTCAGCTTTCGATTGGATGGCTTGGTCCTACAAGAAAGTGTGCCCGGTCGGACTAGATGTTAGCATTCCGAAGCTTAAGTTAATAGTTTTCTAGAGAAAAAGTATTAGAGAGAGTCTCATATGTTCAATACCTTGAGCTATTGTGCTTTTGGCTATTTATAGGAACTAAATGATGGGTAATTGAGTACTTTAGGGCATGATAACTGACAGTTAGAGCAGGTGTGCGGCGATGTGACAGGGAGCAGGTGGTAGATATGGACGCTAACTTGTGTCAGTGAACTAATAGGACATAGTATCCCATCAGTCCAATCGGACATTGTACCCTTCTGTTTTATCTTTCAACTCACGCTTTGTCCTTTTCGTTATTGAGCCTTAAACCCTGCCAGTACAATTGGACCGACTGATTGAATCTTGAAAAATATTTTTTCCGTGATTTATCAAAAATGATCATAAAAAACAAAGATACAAAAGGACACAATTTTATGAGAATAAGTAAAAATAGGGCGGCAGATTTTATTTAATGAATACGGATGCAGAATCATTTAGCAGCAAATTTGAATAGAACTATCTCTCAACTTGGCATTATCAAATTCATTTTTTGTAGCTAAAATTCTCCACACTAATTGCCATTTTACGGCCAACTTGGCCTTTGTTTAATATCCTTTGATTGGAACTGATTTTGATCCGTCGGAAAGCTAACAAATCAAGTTCAGTACTAACAAACATATATCTTATTGAGTTGAACTCTAATCAAGTAGATTCCTACCTTATTTCCTACACTCAAATTTTTACTAGAGAATACAATTTCTTTATTCCAAATGGACAACCCCATCTCCTTTTCGATATATTACCAAAATTTAATTAACAAAGATTTTCTAATATATTCACATATTAATTTGGAGTATATTAGTGAACTAAAAAATAATAGTTTACATTTATCTATTGCAAGGTAAATTAAATACAATAAAGTAGATTGAACATTCAACAAAGTAATTATAATGTCAAAAATAGAAAATCATGCTAATTTGGACAAACAAAACGGAATTTTGTTTTTTTAGAGGGAGTAACACGCATGATTGTTTCGAAAAAATACAAATATAATTCATTTTCAAGGTTTTGCACAGAGAAATTTCTTGTTTTATTTGACTTGCATAGGCCAAAATTGATAAGCAAAGAAAATGTTTCCGGCAAAGGGAAAATCATCATACAAATGAAGTAGACAGCAAGACGAAGTTTGTAGTATGGATGCAAAACACAGAATTAGTAAGCTGTAAACATAACCATTTTATCCATATTCTCAAGACAAAATACCATTTCCAAAAATTACAAAATGGCGATAGACCTTAAACAACTCAACTCCTAGCCCAAGGAACTCAACCAAAACTAAGCAAATATCACAACATTCTTGCTGCCCTTGCTTTGTCGTGTGATGATATTAAAATATTTACTAAAAGAGAGACGGACAGAGAGGAACAGGGATTCAGTGTTATTTGCAGCACAAAATGCACATATTTCGCATCACCTCTTTCTTTGATGAGAATGTACTACAGCCCTATGGAGTTTGAAACTCACATTGTCAGCCCAAAACAATTATCAAAGGTTGAATTGGTAACGGACGGAATTACACATCCTGTGCCGCAGCTACAACGCACTATTTTTACATAATCAACATTTGCATAGACAGATAAGACCTAATCAGTCGCCATAATCAGCGCAAGCTTTCCCAAACCAAAAAGCTCCACATGATCAATAAGCCCCAGCAAATAATCGCAGAAGAAAGCATGTCTAATGTACATTGAGACCTAATACTTTCTTTCATGGATAAATCAAACAGATCTCGTGTGTATGTCACTCACCCCAAATTTAGCGAACCATCCTTCATCAATTTCATGCTTAGACTGTTGAATCTTCCTCTAGAATAGTGACGGGAAGCCTTCCTCCAATCCGTTCCAGTTTTCATCATAGCAACAAATTCATCATAGCTGATTTTCCCATCCTGCATTCATAGGAAAATGATGTCAGGATCCAAACCACTGAACAAAAAATATCTACAATGGCAAATTATTGGCTCTTAACCTTGTCCGTATCCACTTCTTGGAAGATATCATTTGCTACATCTGTACAATCATTTGCTCCATCTTCCATCAAGGCATCTCGAAGCTCATCCGGTTCAATATAACCATTGCCATCCTTATCAAAGTAGGAAAATGCCTTGTGAAGATGTTCATCATTAGCCATCCTTTGAAGATGGAGGGAAATCGCAAGAAATTCCCCATAGTCTACTGTACCTTTCCCATTTGTATCTACCTGTTACAAAATAATTTGACCATTCAAAACCAGAAGAAATCAACTTGCAAAAAATCATTTGTAGAACAATTGACCAAGTTATAAAGAACATTGGCACAATAATTTTCAAGGGAAAGAAGGTTATGAAAAAATGTAAGCACACATTTTATGTTGCATTAACATGGAGCTTCAAGCATATGACCCTGTTGTTCTATGTCGGTTTCAGTTGATCCAGATTAATATACAATACTTAGCCCAAGGATTTAAATGAGTTCCTATATTTACCATCATTAGTTCTTGGTCACATTCAGCTAAGACATATCCCATGTCAATCTAGCATTTTAGTTTTTTCCTTTACTTCTTTCTCCATAAAGCAAATAAACTGCAACTTCCTTCCCAAACCTCCAGCCACACAAAGGAAATTCATAAAATATTAACAACCGAAGGACTCAAACACTGTGAGGTTATTTAACTCATAATATAATGTGAGACTTTCATATATATAACCTTTCAAGCTATAGTTTGAGCCACTGCTAGGCTTAAAATGAATTGCTAGATATGTTGAAGACACATATTATACAAAAGAAAACACCACATTAGCATCCAAATCAGTGCATTCATTGTAAGTGCAAAATTAAAAAATAAAAGATGGAAGAATTTTGAATCATTTTGCATCCCCCCTCTGCGCCGCATTTAAATATGATGATATGAAATTTTGAATGCACTGGATAAAGAACTTGCTTAAGTTGATAATTTTGAAGTTTTCTGCACTTGTCCTTGCAAAT